>QUSF01000025.1:9009476-9036893 GCA_003676055.1 Chloebia gouldiae
AGCTACAGCGAGTCTTGTGACGTATCCCGCGAGGGCGAAGACTCCGATCCTGCCGTGACTGACAGGCTCGTCTACCCCTCCTCTGGGACGTTGACTCACCTGGGAGCAGCGGCGGCGTCGCGAACCCTGAGCCCCCACCCCCATAGGCTCTCCTTATAATAAAGGCTTTATCAAGAAAGGAGCACAAGGTCTCCTGGCCCATTTGTTTACTTCAGCTAGAGCACCTGATTTCACTAAAAATGCAAGTTCTGCTCCCTTGGTGCAAGGTTATGCACATTCAGGCTGGCGTACAGCTGGACAGAGCTGTGCCTGCAAAGGGACGGGTCCCAGTCCAAGGAGAAGTTGGCATTTAGAAAAGAGAAGCCACAGATTTCCTACATTACATAGATCCTTGCAAATTTTTTATTTATACCCATAAATCAGCAACTCTCTTGCTTTCACCATTCTTCCACACAAGGTAAGAAAATGTTTGGTTAAATTACTGCATAAGGACTTCTGCCTTCTTTGCCATTCTTTCCCTAAATGGCTGAATTTTGTGTGAGATTCTACAAGACACTTTGAGGGGTTTTCTTAAGATAAAATGTTAAATGAACAAAAGCCTGTAGAGACTGCATGACCCTGATTCAGCAGCTGCATTATTTGATTCACTGGAGTTGAATCAAAAATTGTCAGATCCAACTGAATGTTCACAGGAGCAGTGAGCTAAAGTTTGTAGCTGCATTTGGAAACATAACAAACACTTCTTCAGCTCATTTTTATTCCTGTGTTTGGCAGGACATATCACATGTAAAGGGATATGAGGCAGGGTCTTAACATTCAAAAGGGTCATCAGGGGAACCTTGGTGCATAGGGGATTGCACTGCATCTTCAAAGCACTGTACTAATTTTTCAAACTAAAACGAGAAATCTATATCCCTAAAAAGTTAAAGAGTTACCTAAAGCTTCAGCTTTTAAATCACCAGTTGGCAAGTGAGCATATATATGCAGAACATTTAAAAATATTTGCATTTCTATGGCAATTTAATGCTGAAAAGCATTAACAGATCACATGAACCTGTTTTCCATCTTGTTTCTGTAACTTCAGCAAGATAGTTGCTTATGATATCACCAGAACACATCACTGAAATCAGAACCTCTCAGAATAAGCCCTGGGAGATTCAAGTTAGAAGTTAAGCTGAGTTTCCTAATCAGTAGGTTTCTTTTTAAAAGCTACTTGGATTAATAAAAGAACAATTACTTTCACTCTCAATCTTCTTCTAAATTGTTGTAATCTTGGATAACTTGAGTGTAATGTGATCACCTTACACTAAATTGATTTTTCTATTCTACAGAGCAAAGTGATTTTCAGTTCAGAACTCAGCAATACACGCAGTAAATTTATCATGATCAAAATACTCCTTTCAGTATGGGAAATGTGAGACATGCACAGTATATTACTTTGCTGTGAAATTCCAATATAAATGTGGGTCACTTCTACACTCAGATTTCTAAAATGAATGTTTTGTTCCTTGCAATAAATTAATTTTTTTTCCTCTTTCCATAGCAGGATTTTTCAAAACCAGATACATTGCTTTTGGAAATCACATATATCCTCATGAGACAGATAAAGTCATCTTATGTTGAATGGAAGTCAGGACCTACAAAATCCAATACATCTTTTGAATCAAATATATGCTCTACTAAATCTTAATGGTATTATGTATATTGAAAGATAAACTGATGAATCACTGGATAAATTAGCTAGCAAATGCATGACAATATAGTATTCATTAAAATAGATCAGTGATTTTTTTTCAGCTCTTACAACCTCATCCATCAACCCTTGAAGAATTCTTTTAAAATGCAGATTTTAGAGAAAGGCAAGAGACACAGGTAAAAAATAGACCAGAAATGGGAAATCTATGTGTGATGATACTGTATGCTGCTGTTTTGCTGGTAGGGTGGCATCATTAGGGCTTTCAAAGAAATACAGCATTGCTATTAGTCAGACGTAGGCATTTATCTGGGATTTTACAATTAACAGGTAAAAACAAAAAAGCAACAACTCCCAAAAAATGACTTCATATTTAGGGGAAGAAAACCTCGACCTTAATGAAAGACTCAATAAAGTAGATTTATTCACTCAAGAAAGTAAGAAAAAGATACATAACACACATATCTTTGATTTTAATGTCTGTAAATATTATTTAGACATGGTTTTCAACAATGTAATGACCATTACTAAAAATTACTCCAAAAATCCTTACAGTGAATTCTAACGAAGATTTCAATAACTCTGCTATCACTCTACTTCCAGAATATCTGCCCTGAAAGTTCCAGAAAAGATCTGAGAACCTGTGTTCCCTTAACCACCTCTATTTTCCTGGGAAAACAAATCTGTGATTACACTGGAATGATATTTTCCTTAACATTGCTCCATTTGCATCATTGGAAGGATTCAAGTATTACTTGAGTTATCTGTCAGAATAAGTGGTCCAGAATTGATTCCAATTTGCACACATGTTATATTTTTTTTTACTTTTAATTAAAAAAAACAGGCAGATCACAGAATCACAGAACGGGTCATGTTGGGAGGCATCACACTCACCCATCTGGTCCAACCTCCCTGCTCCAGCAGGGTCATCCTAGAGCACATGGCAGACGATTCTGTCCAGACTGTTCTTGATTAAGTGATTCTGTGCCCCCTCTGGACCATCTGTCCCAGTGTGTGATTTCTGCCATTGCTTCTTGTCCTATTGCTCAGCACAGCTGAACAGAGCCTGGAAACCTCCTCTGATACCTCCCTACAGGCACTGACAGACATTGATGAGGGTTCCTTTCATTTATCTCCTCTCAAGGCTAAACAGGCCCAGCTCCCTCAGCCTTTCCTTACAAAAGAGATTCACCAGCACTTTAAGAACCTTTCTGGTCACCTGCTGGACCCACTCTAGGAGCTCCATGTCTCTCCTGTGCTGAGGAGCCCAGAACTTGACACTGCACTCCAGATGTGCCTCATTAGGGCTGAGTAGAGGAGTAGGATCACCTCCCTTGTTCTGCTGGCAGTGCTCTTTCTAATACCTCCCAAAACACCATTGGCCTTCTTGGGCACAAGGACTCACTTCAGGCTCATGGAAAGCCTGATGTCCACCAGGACCCCCAGGTCCTTTTCCACGGAGCTGCTTCTCAAGAAGTTGGCTCCCAGCCTGTGTAGTGCTTGGGGTTAGTCCCCCACCAGGTGCAGGACCCTGAATTTGAATTTCAGACAGTTCTTCTCCCATCTGTCCAACCTGTCAAGATCCTTCTGATCACCAAATCCAACCTGTAACCCAGCCCCGCCATGTTCACTGCTCAACCAAATCCCCAAGTGCAGCATAAGTAATGCAAAACAAAAGCAAAAGGAGGGCTCGAGAGCAGTGTCACATAAAACTTTTGAAAATGAGATAATAGAAAGGCAATATACCATGACACAATATTCAAAGCTGTAGATGTTTCAATTTATTAATAGATTTAAGTGCCTTAATAAAAACTTCTATTTGGAAAGATCTGCACCATGTATCTATGACATAAGATTGTTTTTTTAACTCATTTGATTTTTGTGGTTATAATATCCATATATTCATGTATGTATGTGTTTATATATATATATATATATATATCTATGTATGTATTACAATAGATGGAATTCAATATCCCTCCCTGCTTAGAACTCATTTACTTGTGCCTTTCTCACTCAGTTTGTAACAACTTGCTTACACATTTACCTAATTTAATGATCCACTAAACATTTCTGAGTCTTTAAACAATTTTATTCCTTTTAAACATCTTTTGTTTTATGGCTTCTACTCACTTAAATATCATTATATTGCCAATAATATTCAGTTTTGGCTTATTCTATTTCTGTTTTTTAATGTGGTAGGTTATTTGAAATGCATTCTGATTTCTGATAGCCAGGGAAAAATTCATATTTGCTTTGTGAACATATTGAACCCCTACTTAAAAAATGTGGTGTACAGTGTGTTTTATGATTTCACTCACAGTATAATGTTGGTATGTATCAGTCTATCACCCTTAAAAGCTTGTAGTTTTCATGGTCATCCATGACTGAAACTTTTTAACATTTTATGGGAGTCTATGCCACATTTTCAAAATTCAACTATGAGTACTGGAATCTAATTATACTTGCTTTCAACGGATGTTAGGCTTCTTTAAACCCTTTAAAATTAGGACAGTGGATATTTCTGAAAATTTTATTTCATTATTATTCTTGTTATTTCTACTGCCTAATAATTAAGGCAATTAGATTTTTTTTTCCTGCAGTGTCATTAGCATGCATGTGACTTACTCAACTGATTATTGGATGCCGGACAGCTTTACGTTTCTGAATTAACACAACATCATCAAAAGAAGACTGTTCCTGATGAAAGCTAACAGCAAGATTTGAAGTAAAGCAAACTGATAACACAGGTCCTGGCTTCCTGATAATACATAGTAAAATGCACAATGCTCCATGAACAATGCAGCCACAAAATTGTGAGAGTGACAGGACAGTGGTCCACGTGTTATGAAATTTCTGCTTTCTTTTATACTAAATTACAAGTTTGGGGTTTTAAGATGAGGCTGTAAAAAAATTTGTATAGGAACTAGCAAGCTCAAGACAAACATAGCTCAAGATAAATCTTACACACATCATAATTTTTGTTGTTAGATTACCTTTGTCATAGGTCCTCCAAGGAGCACCTTTCTAGAGGTCTCTTTCTTTAAAAATCCTGTAATGCAGATACAGTAAAACATATGCAGTAATGATTTAGCTGAGATGCTAAGCTGTGTCTACAATGGAGTCCTTCTCTGACTTTGCCAAGTTTACAGACTGTGCCAATTACAGAGCTGGGATTTGAAAACTGACTGATTAAAATTTTGCTCACTAGGATAAAACACTTAAAATGAATAATCTAATTTTCCAGCATGTCCTCAGGTTGCTGCAGGCACAATAAATTACATCCATATAATAGCAAACAACTATAAAGAATAGAGTTAATACATTTAATATATATTGTTACACTGTGTCCTGTTTTTAAAACTTCAATTACCTTAAATTTTGATGTTCACAATGAATGAAATAGATGACCACTATTTTTCAGGGTGAAATTTCAGAACCATCAGACTGATCCAAAATACATAGAACTCCACTGAAGTCTTTCTCCTGACTCAATAGACCCCAGAAAAACTCATATCTGCACATTTCTGATTAAGATCAAATGCTGTGCCTGGTATCTCCACAAAGAACAGACTTGCAGAGATGCTGAATGCTCTGGATATGACCTGCACTCCTGTCAAATGAGCAGAATATAAATAGAAAACAGCAACAAGCAGACACAATGTAAAATAATCAGCAGAGGTAGTAATGGATTTAACAGCTGCCAGTGCCTTGTATACCACGGCAAAAATGCTATATAGCATATGGCAGTCTTGCAAGGGGTTCCAAAGGGCTGAGATTCCCCTAAGAGGCAAACCTTTGGATTTTCTCTCTAGTGGAGAGACATAGGCTCCTCTTCCAGAGGGAGATTAAGATCATCCACTTTCTGTTTCCTTCGCAAGAAATCATGTAATTAGCAGTATGGTTTAGGTAAAGACTCTTAAAATTTAAATTAAATTCTTTCACATTACCAAAAATATTATTTTTGATTCCATCTATTTTTACTGCATCTGTTACAGTAGTTCCCAAAAGTTTCATAGAGAAATATGGTGGATGCTCTATAAAGACATCAAAAATCCCCACAGTATCTCCTCACACATGTCTTCTTTTTCTGTTCATTTGATGCCATGAGTAACTCCCACAATTACTGAAAGGTACAGGAGTTACATTTTGCACTCTGCATTAATTGGATTTGAAAGCACTTGAACACACATATATGTCAGAACGCCAGCTATCAGGCAAATTGGGGAAACGCCAAACCTAAAAGAAAACTGTAAAAATGAGATCATTGCAGCAGTTCTCAGCATGCTCAAAATTTATAATAGACTTTTGAACTGGATTTGAAAGCATATGGACACTCTTAAAAGGAGCTCCATATTTTTTTAACTCCTGAAAGGCAACCTGCACTCTTCAGAATATCCTACTGTTCTGCTGCACTGGGAACCTGGTGCCTACAAGGTAAGGCAGATTTCTGTACCATGAAATACTGATATTAGATTTTTGTTATTGCAAATTGCATTACCATATCAAGGATTCAATATATTCCCAAAGTAATGCAAAAGTGTTAGCAAGTTAAAACTGCCCTGCTGCAGGGCTACAGCTGAAAGTATTTCATTTTTCATACTCCAAATATTTCCCTTCAATTTTAAAAAATGGCAGCCATTGTTATCAACAGACAAACAACAAGTTAATCCAAAGCAGCCATTTATCTCAACAGTAATAAGGCACATACAGATTACCTTTAAAAAATACATTTTAAAAAACTCAAAAACACAACACTCCTTCATTGATTTTGCTATATATAAGATTTAATGTTTTACAAATTACTGCATGGTGAAAAATGAAAGAGGCTTCTCCAAAAAATAATCAGAGGTAGACCATAATCTCCCTGAAACCAAATTCTAATATTCATGTAAGTTAATAAATTTATAGACCAATGATGAGATGCTACTATATTTTAAAGAATATTTTTATTCCTTTGTAGCCCTGAATATGAGGTTTGCCCTAACAGTAATATAATATCCTACAACTAAAGAAAAAATATGCAATTAAAGAAGGAATTCAATCCATGTGATCCTTTTTTTCTTCTAAACTTAAAGAAAAATATATTAATCAAAGCTCAGATTTGGTATTGAACATGTTGAACAATTACATGGTAAAAAGATGTTTCCTTTTCACACAGGGTTCATCCACTTTTAAGTTTACTTATTCAAGAAAACACTAAAGCACATGCTTGACTTTAAACACATGCTTTGGGCCCAGTGAAGCAAATGGGATTTAATCACATTCCAAGTAATGATGGATATAAAGCCAAAAGATATTAACACAAATGGTTTTTTGATTCAGGCTCAGCATTTTTCAAGTCTTAAATACACACATACAGACATGTACATACACATATACATACACCCACACACAGACACATACACAGAAAGATCTGTCTCCACACTAAGCCAAAACGTGCAAAAGCAGAATTCAAAAGATGATTTTCTAAGATAATAATATCGGAGTTAAACTGAAAACAGAGATTTTAAAATACAGGATACTGTATGTTACCGGCTCCTTAAATCACAAGTATATTTACTCTAAAGTCTGAGCATTTCCTAGCTGGAATATTCCTTCTATGCTTTCATGCCCTAGGTTTTGATCTCACAGAAAATAAATGGTTTGACTCTAACAAAAAATCCAGTTTACATAGCATTTTTTCTGTCATGCTTTGATTCCAGGAACAAGAATCAATTCCCCTTCTAAAGAGATGAGTCTCCTGATAAGAGATTCATGTTGGCAAAAGCACAGACTTTACATCACAGATCACTTTATGGGCTTTTTCAAATGAAATACAAAATTTAAAATAAGTCATCCATTCTTTATAATTGGATTACTATCATAATTAATTATTCAATCACTTATTGGGTCAATAATGAATCATTATTTTTCTGATAATTCAAAAGAAGATTTCTTCTTATTCTTTCTCCCAAATGAATGGAAAAAAAAAACATTTTCAGACTGAATTGCTAAAATAGGGGTTGGGTGAAGCTTCATTGACAATGTGGTGCACATGAACCTCCTTTTTTTGGAGCACATTTAAAAAACAGGCAGCTAAGCTTTCTAAAAGCCTGATAATAACTGAAGTGTAAGACTTTCCCCCTGAAACACAGCACTTGGATAAATCTGCCCAGCAGTAAGACTATATGTTTGAGGAGTCTTTTCCTGTGGGCTGAAGATAATGACCTGATTATCACTTGATGAAGACCTACAGATGAGTGGAGAGAGGCAGCCAAACAGTCAGAAAAGTCAGGGGAACAGCAAGATAAATACCTACCATCCAAGTACCAGATCATCTCTGCTATTTGGAAATCAGAATGAAACACAGAAAATAAACTGCTATCTCTTTCTTTCCTGTTGTGCTTGAGGAAACAGTTTGCTACATCTTCAGTCAACAAGCAAAGTGACATCTAAGAAATACTGCTTAATACCACTGATTTCTCCCTAAAACAAGAAAGAAAAATGACACATCAAAAATCCAAAAAACCCAAACCCCAAAAAACTAAATAAAACAAAGCAAAAAAAACCCAAAAAAATCACAAACAAACAAAAAAACCTTCATTCAAACCAAATACTTTCTAATTGTTAAAAAACTCAGAGCTGAATAGAAGGATCTGCTTTAACCAAATACTTATAAAAATAACTGGAGGAAGTTCTGTGCCTTGATATTATTTAACACATTGGTCTAATGGTTTCCTGCACAACTAAATCAGGATATAAATCTCCACAGCCATGAGGAGCCCACTTCAGCCAAAGCCTGTCAGGAAGCTCTTTGTAGGGGAACACCTGCACTGAGTCTACAGGGTCTTGGGGTGTCACTCAGTGACTCAGCACAGATAAAATTACTGCATCCATGCCAGGACTACACACAAGAGATTTTTTTCTTACCTGTGGCAGAAGACCCCCACGTCCAAGAAACAGGATGTTCAGGACTCTATCTAAAGCCCTATTCTACACTGTTGTTTCCAAGAGAGAGAAGCAGGGTGCCAGTTGTGTTCTAACAGCCTGAGAATGAAATGCATCAAAACTAATGCAATAAAGTCTGATTTCCTTCCCATGTTTCCACAGAATCAAAAGATGAACTTGTCCCTCTAATCTCCCTCTATCTGAAGAGCAGATGAAAAAGCTGATCCTGGAATATATACTAATTTCAGTAAGCTCTGCAACAGGATGAGTTACATTTCCAACATCATACAAACTGAAGTGAATCACTCCTCTTATTTGCAAAGCTGCTAACTTCTAAGGGTGGCTTAGAAAAAATGTAAAGAAAACATAGCTGAAAGGCATCCAAAACACATTCTACACCATACATGAGAAAGATACCAAGATGTCCAAGCTGGTAAATTCATATATCACATAAACAACAATCATTTCCACGCTTGGATTCAGAAGCTGTGAAATTCTCAGTGCTGGAAAACAGCTATGCTTCTCTAAGGACTGAGGTGAAGATGGTTCCTGGGGATGTGAGAGACCTTTCCGCTTGATTTTAATGTTTGATATCTCCTAATACACAAGACTTATAAAACTTAGAATTGTAATGGGTGTGCTGTTAAGATCAGCATTATAAATCATTCTTTTGGCAGAGAGAAAGGGTTGGGCTTGAGAAGGGCACAAGAACAAAAATGAAAGCATTTCAGATACAAGTTAAATATCTGTCTAGACAGCTATATGAACACCAGTATCAATGACTAGAATTTTGGGATCCATAACAAAATGATATAACAAAATGGCACTGAAATTTTAGTTAATGTTTGGATGACTAATTTTTCCATTTCAATTAGATCTTGTATCTGATTTGCTGTTTGATTTGATAATTGCTTTGCTTTATTCTTTCTGTTACCATAACCTAAAGAACAAGTTTTTAAAAATATTTTCTTGAATGTGTTCATATTATTCAGTACCACTGGCCATTACCCCAATATTTAACTTTATTGATAAAATTTTTATTAGCTTAAGCACTTTTACAATAATAGAACGCAAGTGTTGGGTTTTTTTCATACAAACATGTGATCTGCTTTTAGACAAGCCAGAATTTTTCCTAAATCTTCCACTTGCCACTTGTATCTCAAGTACTACATGGGTCTGCAGAGAACCTGGACACACTGCCCACAGCCAGCTTAGATACTCAAACTGACAAGCATTAAAACCTAAAGGAAGGTTTCCACCGGGAGAAGCAGTTATCATTTATCTCTTTCCTAGAGATAAAAAAATATATACTCTTCTCAAGGATAGCATTTTACAACTTGTCCAACTAAAAACCATACTATTTGCCTTTATTTCAGTTTGCTTTTTATCCCAGATTACTTTATGGAGGATTACTACACAAATTCAGAATATTTTATTGAAATGTATCTAAATATGCTTCAAAGAGTTTCAGTCTTACTAAAATGTTTCCATGAATCATTTCAATATTCGCAGAATGAAAGTTTCTGCAATCTTTTTATTAAGTCTCTAGGTTTTATTTTGATTCATGATCACTAGAGAGAAATTTTTTCTTTTGAATTTTTGTCCAGCTTAAAAATAGCTAAAAACGTTTTTTATTTTTAAATATTACCATCACAATTTCTTATCTTTGGAGATTCCAAGAATAAAGTACTAGGAACTGTATAAATACCATTTTACCTTTCATCACCGTATATTCCCCACCTACTGACAAACCTCAGCTTATCAAGATCAGTTTTTCCCTCAAAGCAGATTTTTCAAGCTGTCTTGCATTTTAAGTTTGAATTTAACCTCAAAACAGTAAGGTCCAAGGAAAGTGTTTACAAGGGTTCACAGGCCATCCCTAACCAGCATCACTAATATTTCGCAGTAGTTTATGACATTTCATTTACATTGTTTTCATTTCAGCTCCAGTACTCTCAGTGCACACTTCAGATATTAAGAGAGAGTACTTACCCAATCAGTGGCTGCAATAAAAAATTAAAAAAAACCTAAAAAAAACAAATACAACACTAAGATCTTTTATTTCTGATAATACCCACACAAAAGAAGATTTTCTTTGCTTTCCATGCAAATTTATTGAGATCTCATACCACTTATCCTTGACTGGTGACCTTGACCAAAATTTCACTGGTATTGTCTCCCCTATCTCTCTCAACCAGTTTGGAAACAACAGACTGCAGTGGCCTTTTCAACTCTTTTAGTTGTATTTTCATAACAGCAAAGAACATGGAGTATTTGAGCTCTGTTAGGATGAAAAGTGGAACATATTGTGCATGCCTTGTAAACTGGATACCCAGTGTCTTCTAGTTGAGCTGTTGTAAGGATAATCAGGGAACTTGCACCCAGAATCTCTTAATTACATGGATATCTCCTCTGTTTGTTAGGCACATCAGATTACTGGGAGAGAGAGAAATGGAAAGTGTTCATATTGCTGGGAAAGAAAATAATTCAGCAACAGCATTTTATTTAACTCAACATCCCTAAAGTGTTTTAAACGAAGCCAGTCATTAAGGTCTTATAATTAAGGCCTTGCACAATTATAAAATAATTAGGATCTGATCTTGTAACATTTTGTCTCTGGAGAGCACACACATCAGATTCCCTTGGAATACTTATACACTAAGCACAGTTGATGCTAGGATGAATGTATCTGAGCTAGCTTTAACCAAACTAGCTTGAGTACTGTGCAGCAGTAACAGAACAAAGCTCAGAAAATACTTTATAATTACTTTTAGGTCTATTCAAACACGTTTTTCTAGTCCACACTGCACTGTCACTGCAGCTACTATGCCAGCACAAGCAGGAATAGACCATTTCAAATTACAGTGTAGTTCTGTATCACTCTGATGAGTAAATGCTATTAAGTATAAGTAATAATTCTAAGCCTCTGATTTTCCCAGCTGTCTAAGGATGCCAGATACCAGCTCCCATACTATTAAAAAAAAAAGTATTTTAATAAGGAGACCTATGTCCAACTAATCCTTAGGGCTTTACTTAAAAAAGCCAAGTCAGAATTAAAGAAGTGTAATTGAATTACGCTTGCCAGCAGCTTTTCTTAGCTACTGTGCTGGGTTTGGCTGGGGTAGAGTTAATTCTCCTCACACCTAGTCAGAATAGGCTAGAAATTTGGCTTTGATAACACAAGGATGTTTTTGTTATTGCTGACAGGACTGACAGAGCCAAGGCCTTTTCTGCCTCCCACCCCACCCCAGCAGTGAGGGGGCTGGGGGTGCACAAGGAGCTGGGAGGGAGGACAGCCAACCCTAAGTGACCCAAGGAATATCCCATAACAAACGGAGTCATACTCAGTATATGAAGCTAGGGGAAGAAGAAGGAAGGTGGGGGACATTTGGAGCACTGGTGTTTGTCTTCCCAAGTCACCATTACCCATGATGGGGCTCTGCTCATCTGGGAGATACTGAACGTCTGCCTGCCCATGGGAGTAGTGACTTAATTTCTGGTTTAACTTTGCTTGTGAGTGTGTCTTTCGCTTTACCTAATTACCTGGCTTCACCTCAGCCTGAACAGTGAGGTTTCCTCACTGTTACTCTCTGGATGGTCTCTGTCATCCTGGTGTGGGGAGTGAGGGAGCCTGCATGGTGCTGGGGTTAACCCCAGCAGGGCAGGAACTTCTGAAGGGGTGGTGAGTCCACAGGCTGATGAGCCCATGGCTCCACAGCAGATACACCTCGAAGCATTTGTAGCTGTGCCTGAGGACACGCTGGGGCACCTCAAAGCATTTGCCATGAAAAAGCCCATGGCAGAGCAGGCACACCACTGCAGGGACAGTAGCCATGGGAAGGCCTTGCCGACACAGGTATCTCTGAGACTGTGCCTTGTAGATAAGGCTCTACTCGGAGCACGTACAGCCCTAAGGGGCTGCAATCTGTGGATCAATCCAAGCCCAAGCAAGAGGAAGAGCTCATTGCAATGCTGAACCTTATCTGGTCCAAAGGGACCGGGGTGGAGATTGTTGTGGCAATACCTTAAAATTCTTATACCCATGATTTCAGAACTCCCATAGCAGGAGTTCCTTGTTTTTAGTCAGAGGAGGATCAGGAGGAAGAGTTCACTGCAATGTCAAAGCCTATAATTTAGCCCATCAGAACCAGGAGTGGAGATTGTAATGGATTTATGTTTAAATTGCGGTAAACCATTATTTGAGTTGCTTGTTATAGAATTTACTACAGCAGGAACCACTCCAGAGTGGAGAACAACAGCAGGGGACAAGTGATACAAGAAACGGTGTAGGTACAGCAGTGACATGACCTGAGGTGGCTTTGGTGCCCAACAACTCCACTCAGCACACACAATTTTACAACTCTGATTCTCTCACTCATTCTGTTGGATGGCTGGGGTTAAACCACAGGAGCTACAGTGAATGTCAAGATAAGAAAGTAAAGTTTCTTCACCTCTTTTTCTCTTGGATTCTAACAGACTTTTTTTGAAAAAAACTGAATTAAAAAAAATCAATGTCTATCTAGATCTAGCTGGATGTCAGGTATAATTTTAAAAGCTTCACTGGGCATTCAAAGCATAATCATACTTCAAATGATGTCCTTATTTTACACCACAGGAATGGCTGCATGAAAATGTAGTAACAGTCTGAGAAATGAAACTCATGGTCCCCTGAAATGCATTGTAAATCATCATTCTTGCATATACGTTTCACACAATGATGTCAGACTGCAATATTGTAAGTGAAACTAAAATATTAGAAAATACAGGTTAACCTCTCAAGATCCTTTCAGACGTTAATTAAAGATGCCTTATATAATGTTACTAGCAAGGTTTTGAAGATGCATGATACTGCAAAGAGCAAACCACTGTTCTGAACCAGACTGTGGGTAATACTACACACACACCCCTCCCAGAAGGGACTACCTAACCAGAGATTCAGGCAACTCAAAATATATGCCAAACAAAACTATTTTTCACTGCCTAAAGTTTTCCCCAAGATGAGAATAACATTTCCATAGATGTGGAAATAACTGAATTAAGATTGGTAATAAAATAGTCATAGCTACGTTTTATGTATGATTCAACATTTCATTTCTCTACTGAAAAATATGGGTTGCATTAATTACATTTAAAAAAACCTCATCTTTATTATTCAATGAAATGATTAACATTCAAAAAACCCACAATATTTTAAAACACTAGGGAATGTTTAACTCAATGTTTAAAGCATAAAATTTGCTTATTTTAACCTACTTTTCATCCTGGAAAATTATTTATATTATTACAGTTTAATCTTACAGAATTTCAATTACATATAAAATATATTGAACACAATTTGTATTGTGTTGCTAATTATACAGTGGATACTTTGTAATTAAAATATCTTAGATCTAATTTTCATGCAGTTCTGTGTATAGACCAGTTCAGAAACCACCAATGAGTTCAGGAAAAGAATATTTTTTCATGTTCTTTTCCCAGCAATAAATATTGCCCAGCATTCCACTGAGATTTCACTGAGAATCTCAAATCTCTGCTTTGCTTTTTGACCTTTCTGGCCATAAACTTCTTTACTGATATTGGCTACTCTGTTGTCCCACCAGATTAAATATCTTACAGGATGTGAAAGCCATGCACAAAGGCAGCAGAGAGGCAGATTTTCAGTAAATTTTCAGTTAACAGGAATTAATATAGCTAAAGGCCTGAAATAATGAAAAGTCAGTGGATTCAGAGAAAAGGGCAATGAGATTTAATATTATTGGTGGCCTTAATTGCTGAGAAAAAGCACGGAGTTTTCATGCCCAACTCATTTTGCCAATTTATGTGTGCATTACTTGATTCCTATAGTTGACACATAGATGTCCACAGTAAAGTCTACAGGTAACACCTGTTTGAATCATCCTGCTAAAATCCAACAATCAAGGAGAAAACAACCTCTGGTGTCAGCTGCTAATTGTTGACATTAGATTAGAACCTTCACTTTCTGTGTAGGAAAGATAAAGTTAGAGGGCAGGACACGAGCCCTGAGTGTCAACAAGATGACACAGGGCCCCATCACACTGCGAGTTTGTGTAAATTTTGCTTCTGACTGGCTTTGATCCCTAGTCCTAGAAAATCAGGACAGCCTGGGATCTATAGAATTGGAGGTACGCAGGTGATGGCCCACACTGAGACAGGGGAATAAAGTGAGTTAAATTAAGCATTTCTCCCTCACAGTAAAGAAAGTGACTTGAAAGGATAGAGATGTGTTAAAGGAACCTTAGAAGATATTAAAGGCAAATACTTAGTCTTGTTTGTTTCTTTATTTGTCTATTTATACAATTGTGTTTACTTAAAAGTGCATCCTTCTGGGAAAATGAGCTCATATTGGCTGTAATTAAACTGTGCTCGTCTGCCTGATGTAACACCACTGAAGTCAATAAGAAACTTTCAAGCCTCGTTTCTGGATTTGAGAGCTTCTTCTTCCATCCTAAACCATTTCCTTACTCATCTACTCCATCTCTATCCATTCTTTAACTAACATTTAATAGGAAGAACCCATGTAAGTAGCTACTTTCTTTTGAATCCTATGTCTAAAAAAATACAGTTATTTTATGCTCTGAAAGTAAAATAAACTTTATAGGAAGGTTATGTCACAGTTTATTCAGAATAAAACAAATGAGTTTTCACATTCAAGTTTTACTGTTTGCAGTAAATTCTGCTCATGAAACACTTAAGTACAAATACAGGCATAATTTTAATTTATTTTAAAAAGTGGTCAGTATCAAGATAGAAATATCAACACCAGCACTCTTCTACTCTAGCTTTCTCCATGAAATATGGAACAGCTAAAGTATTCAAGCAATCCCTCAAATTTATGTGCTGAAAGCTATTCAAATATAAAATAAGCACTAACAAACGGGCAACCTTGTCAGTTACAATGCTAATAAATCAAATTCACCAAGGTAAGTTAGCTACATTTTCAGTGCAAGTGGATATATCATAAGAGCCTGATAATGATACAACTACTAGGAAAATAAATGTGCATTCTCTGACCTTGACAATAATTCACTAACAGCTTGCCTCACAATTTTCCTAACATTGAGCCACTCTTCACAGGCCAAGTGTTTATATCTCTGTGGATGGAGAGTTTCATCTCTGTCATCACTAGTCTATTAGGGATTTTAGTACCCTGCTAAGATTAATTACAGAAAACAATAATAAATTTCAAGATAATAGTTTATGAAACCGTCCAGGGGAATTTGGGGGATAGGGATCAGAGGAAAACTAGGAGGTTTTGCTGTGTTAGTTCTTTTTTACTTTCAGACTACTGATCTAATGCCCTTTACAGCATTTCATGTGTCTCTAAAACATCTAAAGCTGGATTTCTTTTACTAATTTTTACTCCCTAAAACAGGTAATGAGAGGCATTGCTACTGGGCTAAGAAGGAAGAAGCACCTGACCACTGTTGGACCCCTCATAAATCTTACCAACTTGGAAGAACAGCAACTTTGATAAGGGAAGACCAAAAGAATGTATTTTATTTTAGATCAGTAAAATTATGGGATATGGACTTTTCTATTACTTTACATGGTAAATTACAGACAGGATAGAGATATATTTAAGCTAGAGGATAGCCATGAAAAAAAAATCAGGCTCAAAACTAGAAATAGAGGAATATAGATCATGACAAGGAAATTACTCAGTTCCAGAAGAGGCAAGAAACTGAACCTGGAGATCCTCACATAGACCTGTCTTGCCTCCCTCACACACAAAGCTCTGAGCAGTGTCCAATTACAAAAAAAAAAAACTAAAAAAAAAAAAAATTATCAAGGGATAGTGGGCTTAAATATCAAGATTGTTATTTCGTCCAGATGTACCTACTCTAAAGATATATATTATTAAAAAATAACATGTAACCATTAGTAACTTATATTGCTTATAGTTGTTTTCAAAAAGCTAGAAAAAGTTTGAGAAATATACTTCTATTGCTCTTTGAAGAAGACATGCATAGAACAAATACCTTTATTTTAACTTATAAAATATGCTTCTTATAGAAATAAACTTTAAGGCCAGTGACTCTGTCCCAACTGGAAATATACCAATGTGCATAACCAGCTTTGGGGATAAGAATGCAACTACATAGAGGGCTTGACTCACTTTACTATGATTTTTTTCCCGTTGTCTAGAAATCTAAAGCAATTGGAGACAGAGGGAAGAAAGTGAACTTATCTAATTATAAGATTTTTAAAATAAAAAAAAAAAAAACAGAGTCAAGGAGCATTGCTTTTCAAGGGAAGGCTAGATTTTTTACTTTCCAGCAAACACATTTTTCTCTTACAAAGTGCAATGTGTGTGGGAGTCTGCTCACGTAGAAAGTGGTTCCCTGATCAAAACAGATGGCATGCTGGCAGGGTAAGTTTTAAATGGCAGAGTGTTGATGTTGAAAGATTTCAACAGCAGCTTCCATGACAGGGACAGAGACATAAATGACAAATACAAAATACAAAGACATTTCAATAACTTACCATCATATCACTTTGTAAGTTAATACCAGTCTCTCTCAGTTCTCAAGATGTTAGAGGAAGACTTCCAAGCTGTGGGCATGAAACTGTATTCTAGCTCAATAAATATCAAAACACTAATGAGGGTTCTATTTTTAGGACAATGAAGCCTGAAAACTAAAGCTTTTACTGGCATGGGGAAGGAATAAGCTGGCTATTGGAAAGGTTTGTAGCAAAACTCTCAGAAAAGAAGAGTGGCCAAGTAATTCCTCTCCTGACTTAACAAAACTCATCAGGTTATTCTGAAAAACAGCTTTTATTAGACTCTCAGCTTTTGTCACATGCTTTTTAGTTATCCATCCACTCATCTCTGAGGCACAGTATATCAGTGCGATCAAACTGGGGAATCTGTGAGGGATTTTTTTATGTGAATATGTGTGTGAATATGATTTTAATATTTTCTTAATGTTTAAAAACATTTAAGTAGAGAAATCATTTTAGATATCCAAATTTGAATAGCTCCTGTCCTTGCTCCTTTCTCTTCACTTCTCATTCCTTTTATACATATCTGTAAATTAACATTGCTTTTAGGATATTAAGTCATATTTAGACAAGTTCTTGATATTTGTTATTCTCCAAACTTTCCTCATTTTCTCCTGTTTTCACTGTCTTTTTTTTTTTCAAGGCTGAGGGAGTCCATCTTTTTTCTAACTTTCTTACCAGTATCCTAATCTTTTTCTTCTCTCATCAATTCAGATACAGTTGTGCATCGAGCTGTCCCTGAAGCATTCACTACCAATAAGACAAGGCACACAGTTTTGCATTTTTTTGAGGCAGAAATAGAGCAATTGAGCCTTCATTCAACTCCTTGCTCCAGAGGGGGATGCTCAAGATGGAATGACAGCTCTGTGAAGCAACAAATCATCAAAAGGAGATCAATGATTTTTTTTCTCTGCAATGAGAAGGGTGTGTAGATATCAGCTTGTACAGGATCAGAATAAGTGATATGTAGAACAGAATAAGTGATATGTAGACAAGGCAAATTTAAAGTATTTTACAAAAAAACATTTTTCACATAAAATAATATTGGAAGGAATTTATGCAGAATCCTGATATGAACAGCAGCATTAAGTAACTTTGTAGCTTTTTCAAAGAAAAAATGGCAGGGGGGAGATGGGGAACACATGACAGCTGTTGATTTGTACTTAATTTTGTATCTGGTAATGACTGTAGTAAAAAAAATTGAACACTGCAGATTCTGTACAGTTTCTAAGACATTGGCTTTATAATTTTGATAGATTAGAGATGATGGGACTTTTTTTCAGTCTATGCTTGCTATGAACTAGATAAACACCAAACACTGAGCAATACATAGTAAAATAATAGTAATGCATAATAATAGTAATGTGTAGTAAATACTAAAGAAGATAATGGTCCCAACTTAAATTTGTTCTGAAAGACATTTGTAGACCCCATATAAAAATTAAATTACTAATGAAGGCTGGATCCCTCTTCATATGATAAAATATACTGTCCTTTCAAGGAGCTACATCTCAGAAAGTGAGTTGTGCCTCATCAAAGTCACAGCATCTCATGAAGAAGCTTGAATTATTTTGTTAATAAGGTACTAATAAATTGATGCTAAGAAAGAAAGTCTAAGGAAGAGGAAAGAAATTAAACTTTCAGTAAACTTCTTTTCACTTTCAGTTCCAAAATAATTTGCTTAGTGCTAACAAAAACATACAGCTACAAGCAACCTCCATGTTTCTCTCCAGAGCAACTGTGAGCAGTTCTTAAACTCAGATGTGTAATCACATAAATGCAAAGGTTTACCTTTATATAAGAAAGTTGACTAGACTTTAAATATCCTTGCCAAGTGCCTGCCCAGGTAGGAGCTAGAACTTGTAACAGCTATTTTAGACAAATTTGGCTAGAATGAATCAGCTAAGTGCAACAAAATATTAGACTTCACAGTTTTCATGCCTAACCAGGAATTCATACACTATTTTTTAAAAGACACGTTTGAATATTTAGGTTTGTGTTTCCACTTTTGCACATAATTCTACTATTTTGCCCTAACTTCAAATAACAGGCAACCCTTTCTACAAGAATGACCTGAACCCACAAAAATGGCACCCGTATGCTCAATGGCTAAAATCAGTATAGTTTTCTCCGTATATATTAAGTTTTAAAAGATTTTGCAGACAATCTTGTAGAAGGAAATTCAATGAGAATCTTTACAATACAGTTTTATTCATTTATATGCCATATTTTATGCCAAATAGAACCTTTTTTTATTTAAGCAAAAGGAGGATTAGTGATTGTGCTCTCGGTTTACTACTGCTAAGCGCCCTAAGAAAAAGCAAAGCATTTTCTGAGTAGATTTTAAAGGCATAAAGGAGCAAATCGGTGGCAAAATAAAGTGTGTTTACCACAAATCACTGCAATTTTTACTCACAGCTATACTGTTTGGCAGGATATCAGTATGCCATGAATACTCCTTGAAAACATGACTGTGTCAATTAATGTTCCACTATTCTTTTCAGGATTGTGTTCACTCTGCAGACCTTCCTCTGCTAGGAAAAACTTAAGTGATTCACTCCATCAAGCTCTCTAGTTTGTCCTATCTAGTGCAAAGCAGCTAACAGCTGAGAGAAGTGAGACTGACAGTATTGAGTCTATCTCAAGTACTCAGAATCGTGAGTCACAGTCCAATGTCCTGAGCTTTAGAGAACAATCTGAGGGATCCTCTTATTTGCCATCTGGTCTTTGATACTTAAATCATGGTTGAAGAGTAAATAAATAAAACACAAATATAAGCTGTGCATGTATTCACTTTGCTTTATTTAAAACACAAAATATCTATAGGGTGTAAGGTGTCAAGGTCTGGCTATTGTGCTAAGCTGCCCAACTTCAGGCAGCACCTTTTCTAAAAGAAGAGCAGTGCAGCAACCTGGGAATTGCATCCCTTACTCTTCTCTGTGGAAGAATAAGCTGCCAGGAAAACAAAAGCAGTTGTCTGCTGAAACAACCACTGTGGCACAAGCAGAGAAATGGAAGAAAGGTAAAAAAAAAAATCTTCAACATCTCAACCCCCCCCAAAAAAATCCAAAAATATAATATTTATTCCTAACATTTGCATCTGGATTTGGCAAAGTCTGACAAAATAACCATATAATAACTCTGGGAGACTCTGAAGTCCTGGATATTAACTGGATGCTACCCAGTTCACTGGTATTGAGGACAAGCATTAGGAAAAGCTCATCTTGCAAATCTTGGTAACATAATGGTTATTTCTGCTTCTGATATCAAATTGTAGAATAAATTAGTGGCTATTTCATTTGGTTGGCATCAGTTTTTTTCTTCAGATGGCCCCAAGACCAGAACTCATGCCTGTTGAGATAGAAGGGCACTTTAAGGTCCTTCACTTCCAACTAAAGCTAGCCAAAGTGGACAAAGTTGCTACCACTGAGCCTCTGACCCACAATCACCACAAACCCCTCAGAACATTGAGTCCCTGCACTTGGCACAGGGGCATAAAACTTTGTTTTACTGTTACCCAAACACTCCATCCATTCAACCCCAAAATGTTACCAGAAAAAAACCTTACAGATTTTGAAAGAAAACAATGGAAAAATGGGAGAGGGTAATGGGAGTTACAGAGAACCTGACACCTGGCTAGCAGAGCTGTCATCACCTAGCAGATGTGTAGTCAAGCTATTCAGCAATGAACTGGGTGATGGCACCTGCCGACAATTTCATCATCAGCCATTCTCTCAAGAGTTTAATATGATGGAATCCTGATAATGAATGAATCATCCAGGAAAAAAAAAAAAGAGAAAATAAATAATATTAGTTAAAGAAAGGGGCAAAAATGAGACATGGCTAAACAAAGGGAACCCCAATCAATATCTGGAGCAGAGTAACCCAGAGAGAGAGCCTGTTGACCTGGCACCTGGAAACAGAGCACATGAACACAGAAATCTTGCAAATCAGCACATGGAAATAATGAAACATAATTAGAAACACACTTTCTTCTAGCATTTCCACCTCTAAAACAGACTGATAAATTCATTGAGTCTTACAAAGCTAGTTTTACACTGAGATCCTAGCATTCTATAGGCTGATTTGATCCCTAGCTCAACAGCATCACATGGAAGACAACCACCAGAAAATATTCACCTATACATCTTTAAAGAGGACAGCTAACATGCACCAATGGAATTTTAAAAATTTCCAAGCAAACAATAATTTCAAATTTCATGTCGAATTGAATGAAGTAAATGTGATCGTTGCTGTTGAACCAACATGAAGAGAACTTCAACATGATTCACTGTTTCAAAGTCAAAATGTGTTAAGAGATAAGGATGTCATAATTTAAAAACTGAATATTGTACCTGTGACTTAGCTGAGCAGAAAAAGCAGAAATATACCGTCCTCTTTGCCCTTTAACTCAGAAAGAGAATTGAAATCACAATGGAGCTTAGAGCTAACAGTGAGATCTAAGTCATTTAACTATTCCCAAAAATAATTTCCATGCTCACATGCCAGTTGTAAAGAAGAAAAATACCCAGTTTCTACCACATTTAAAGCACCTTATCTCTATACTATGATACAAACAAGGTTATTTCTTACACTTGAGTAACTGCAACCCCTACTTCATAAAGAGTTATTATCATTATTGCTCCAGTGCTATAGCAGCAAGTATTGCCCCATTGGTTCTGACTGGAAATGGGCATATTTAGCACCATGACAACGGCTTCTCCTAACAGCCAAGTCTTGAACCTTTAGCTTCCATGGATGAATATACACCAATAATCTGCAAATTGCAAGAGTCTTGCTATGAATTACCCATTCCTATTTATCTACCATAATAACACTTGCAAAATTACAGGCATCATGAAGAGGTTAATCTACGACAAAATATTCATTCAAAAATATTTTGATTTTCCAGGAATCTTCAAGAAGTCCTTCATATTCTGCAATCCATCTTTTAAGAATGCTAATTTTATAATCTAAAAGCTGAATCCATTTGCTGTGTGCAGAATATAATACACATTGACTAGCAGACAAGTAGGCTATTACAAAGAGGCGTTGTTCATGGCTTCTAGTACATAATAAGTACTTACAATGACACAATATATTGCTCTGATAAGATTATAAACACAATATCAGAAGAAAATCCATAAAAATCTAATTATGCACACAAAAGTTACAGCATGAAAAGCTAGCTGAGGCACTTGGACAAAAGGTTTGAAGTTACTATTAATTTTAAACGTAACACTACTGGTGGACTTAATACCTATAGGAATTTAATTTTAAAGTTTTACTACTAGATGATGATAAGAATAGCTTCAAGGCCAGCAGGCTTTTAGTATTTCTTTTAAATTAAAACAGGAATTTGATACAAACGAAGCTCAGGTTTCCTGGAAATAGGGAAATCAGACATCTAAGAGCTCAGCAATCATAAGTTATCTGTAACAAACTCTCTAAATCAGTCTGAGGTGTTGCAATGCAGAAGAGGCATTTCAAGTATCACCTTTGAAAATAACCACAAAATTCAAGTACTCTATCCAGATTGCCACAATCATCTGTTTGGACCTGATGCATAAGTTTTTCTAAGTCGTGTCAGCAACATGATAAAGGATTTTTACTTCTCTATCATGACAATGGCCTCACATGAGTAATGGCAAAGTGTCTGGGTGGCAAGCTAAACATAAGGCAGGACACAGATCATTAAATAAATTTTTCAACAGGCAGATCATCCCTATATGTCTTCATCTGTTCAGCTGCTACAGGAGTAAACTAGAGAACAGTAGTCTGACCTAAAATCCTATAGGGATGATATGAAAAATATTTTTGGATTCTCTTCCCCTTCCCATCAACAACAAGCATATATGAAGGAAAATAAATACCTTGCCAAGTGGCAGGTTTGTTAAGTTTTGAACCTTAAGTTCTATGGAGTCAAAATTCTTAGTGACAAGATTTTAATTGACATGAAGATTGCTAAATTCTCAACAGGACACAAGTGGAAGGAATCCAATTCTTTATTTTTTGTGGTAAAGATCAAGACATCCAAAATATATAAATATAGATATGAATTTATATGTATATTTATAAACACAGAAACAGGAGATATCTATATATACACACATACCCTGATAATAAGAAAAAATGTGAAGAAATGAAGTCTCAATAGAGAATGACAAAATCTGAGCAGAAAATGGAAACAAGACAAAAGGTGAAGCTCAGTTCTCTGCAAAGGCTGATAGCTCAGAGTGTAGTGCTGAGGGAGGTTTCAAACAGAAAAAGATTCGATGAAAGGGATGGCTTATACATACAAAATCTTAACACGGTGTTCCTAAATTTTAAGAAGATTTTTGGGGAAGACTATTAAAAGCAGGAATAACCAAGTCAGGAATAAGCAATGGACATGCTGCAATAAATCCATCAGAGCTACCAGAAAGTAGGTAAGAAGCTGAGGAAGTAGTTGTCACACAGACATGAAGTCAGATTTTCGTTTCAATTTCCCCATTGTAGACCTGTGCTATTGCAAAAATGAAACCAGTGAAAAATGTATTCTGTGATCTGTGATACCCAAGGCTGAAAGTCTGCAGAGAGAGAAAAGAAAGCAGGAGAAAGCTGAAAAAAACAAATGAAGTCTGCTTGTTTTTCTTTTGACAGAAAGAACAAAAGCAAATGGAAAAATAAATGAGGGAAAAAGAAAAGGTTAAAAAAAGGGGAGAAGGGAGTGAAATGAAAAATAGGGGGAAAAAAGTGGAAAAAGAAAAAAGAAAGAAAATACAGAAAAACCCTTTTCTTCAAGAGATATTACGTGGGGTTGTCACAACTGCCTGTTACAGCTGGCTCCCAATTAGGAAGTTCCTTTCAAACCAATAGAAGCTAAATGACTGTTTGTGTCTTTAAGAGGAAGGTTATGTTCTACATACATATGCCCTTAGGCCCATGTTCACCAACCACCTACCTCAACCATAAATGCCAGGGATCTGTTGTTTCAAGATGCTGCACTGAGAATCAGACAAGCACCACACTGCCCCAGAAGAAGAGCATAAGCTCCATTTGCTCTTGTGATATTCACATATAAATCCATGGTGAGGAGGCTTTGGCTGAACTCCAGAGCAAACATGCAAGGGGTCCCTTCCACAGTCTCAGCAGATATTTGGTATTGACAAGTTGTGCATCAATAAGGCCAAACACATCACAGTCCAGAGCAATGTCACTAATGCCAAACACAGATCTTCCTGCCTTCTGAGAATCTAAGAGCAATGGTTTGAGCAAAACCACATCCCATTGAGCTTCCTGTTGGACCAGTAGATCTCAACTCAGCCTTCATTATGGAGATGTTAAATTCAAGATGAAAAGAAAAAAAATTAACACGGGGGAAAAGTCTGTTTGCCACACACTTGTGACTTTAATAACTGTGTTCACCAGTAATAAATGACCAGGGTATTTAGATGGCCGCCTTAATTAACAGTAACATACTGTTAAACTCAGTGGTCTGCTCATCAAGAGAGACACAATGAGGTCTATTCATTTTTTTATTACCATTTTATTGCTACAATACTACTTTGTGCAAAGTCAAAAAAGCCAGGATGCATATCAATATTTACTTTAATTCATCTTTTCTACTCATTTCCTTCGTCAATGCTGCCACCTTCTGATGCTCAGCAGCTTCACCAAGCACTTCAAACACAGTTCTTAGATTACAGCGCTGTGGACAAATCCTTCACTGCAATTCTTTGTGGCCCTCAGGCTCAGGAGCCCTCCCTCCCCTCCCCTGTTGCACCTACTTCGGTGGAGTTTTCTGTATGGATGGAAGCAGGGATTTGAAAGATGAATATTTGTAACACAGTAGATGTTTGTGAGATTTAACCTCTGATTCCAGAGTTTGTTCTGTGGTCTGGTTCTAAATTGCCCACACTCCTGGCTCACTGAGAACTTCTGGAAGTCACTGGAAACTTCCCTTTCTGCCTTTTTGCCCTCTCTCCTGGGCAACTTAACCATGGAAACTCACCGGGTTTGTGACTTTTAACCCCTCTTTATACTGCTTCTGTGCCATAGCATAGTTTCCTTTTCTAAGTTCCAAGGCATGTCTAAACTCTTATTGAGCCTTTTTGGTTTAGCCAACTGTCTCTCTGCTCTGTCTCTCAAGGCAACCTAGAGAAAGACAAGGTTTGTAAAAATGGAATCATTGCCTTGGAAGATATTAAATACTGACCTACAGCCTTGAGCTGAGCTCTTCTCACTAGGAAAGCTGCCAGTTTAATATGCTCTCGGACCCTTTAAGAGTTTCAGCAGGACTCGCAACATTTAATAAAATCACAGGCATTGACATCAGTTTGGGGGAAAAATTTAAATTAAAAAAAAAAAGGAAAAAAACCCACCATTGACTCACAATTCAATAGGACTCCAGAAAAGAGTTTCATGGAACATTTATCCTGCTCATAAACAGGTACAATTATTGGATAGTAAATAGAATAACAGTACTTTATGAGAAATTGAGAAAAAAAAAATCTAGATTTTATTATTACTGTTTGTGTTAAAAGTAATGCTTACACCCAAAGCAAGAAAACAAAATTCATGGCCAATGTGTGTCACAGCATCTGATGCAAGAACAGGCGAAGTTCATGTACAGTAAGCACAAATTTCAAGCTTATCAGAGGGCACAGACCAAAAAAAGGATGCTGTGAGATGGTTTTACCCTAAACCCTTTCACTGGAATAAGAACTTATACAGAACTTCCTTTCTTATACAGCAGTTTAATGTCCCAGCTCTTGTCTACTGAAATAGCATCAGTCATTCTCTCCCTCTTTTTCACTCAGGGAGCTAATAAATATTTAATGAAAAGTGGAACTGCTCTGATCTGACTCCAGAGCAGACAGATATTTTAAAGCACAGACTCTCATACCCCAGGCAGATGGCCTGATCACTAAACCATTGGTTAAACAGGATGCCCATGTGCTCCACTGTGTTGAGGGTCAGCGTCAGCCTCCAAGGGAAAAAGGCAGAGGAACTCTCACTTTATGAATGGTGGCAAGATTCAAGTAACAAAATCCCCAGTCTTTTTCAGAATTTGACATTTCTAGGCATAGCCATAAGTGAAACTGTACTTGGCATGTGGACTGTATTGACAGAAATCTAGGCAGTCCTGGGATTAGCCAGTTTATTCTTGCAGCTAGGTCTTGGATTAAGGTTCCAAATTTAACAGTATCAAAACTGTCATGCCTATGACACGAGGCAGTGCAATACAGAGAAAGCTCTTACGAACCATTTGCACACCCAGGAGCAGCTTAGCCCTTCTAAATGGCACTGCACCAATGGGCAGACTGCTGAAAGGGATTCCTTTTAGATTAGTTCTTTCCATTTTGTTTCATTTTTACATTGAGATTATGTTCACCAGGGGCTCAGCCGTTTAATGGGGCCCACAGGTCTGTAGGTTTGTATATGCAGCTATAATGCACAACATGATTGCCTGTAGCTTTTTGAACATCTGCTATTTTGGTGAATTACTTTAACAAGCCAACAGAACAGTGCACTCCATTGGCTTTTAAGTGCTTTACAAGACATCTAGAAAAAGAGGTTACTCTCACAGTTGATTATTCACCAGAGCCAAAACTCCTAGGTTGTATGTCATTAAAATAAAACCTCAAAGTTTGGCAAGTTGAAAACACCAGGTAAGCTTTTAATATCATATACTGAAAATGGTTTGAGACACAGAAATCTTAACTGAGTACATCTCAACACACACTGATTATTTTTACAGGAGATCATCTGGAAAAGACACAACTCCACATAAACAGCCTATCAGTTCTGCCAGCAGGCTCATCATATTGTGAAATGAAAAATAAAAGATCTATAGATTTTATTGGTCATTTTAAGAGACAGTGTAAGTGAAAACCTATGTTTGCTGCATAGCCAAAATTTCTCTGATAGAGAATGCAGGTGCAAAGTCAGCTGCTAGAAATGTTTACACGGTAATAAATTTCCAAGATTAGTAATATTCCTTTTAGAAATTTCCAAGAATTTTAAAGCTAAGTTTTCACAGAAGTGTTCTGAAGTGTCTGCATAATAGTCAATAGCATAACTTAACTCTTGGGACTTAAATTACTACTCAAACTCTTTTTTCCACACATTCTAAGGTTATTAACAAAGCGTAGATTCCAGGCTTTTGTAAAGACTTTCACTTTAAAGAGGTTCAAATATATAGGTGGAATACTCCCAAATAAAGGTATTCAGTCACTTCAAGAATGGAATGGAATGGAATGGAATGGAATGGAATGGAATGGAATGGA